>JACEFZ010027995.1:0-22500 GCA_014155875.1 Cepaea nemoralis | reverse complement strand
CTACTTGGTTCCAGTAAATATTCTTTATTATTCTTAAATTTTTCCAACCAATGCCTTTTATCTTCCAACATTTTAATCAGTTCACCATGTTTTACTTTATCAAATGCCTTAGTATAATCTATGAAGCATAAATATATGTCTCTCTGTTTCTCTATTGACCTTTCTATTAGTGTCCGTAATGTATAAATTGCATTGTTTGTGCCCTTTCCCTCCACAAATCCATACTGTTCTTCACTAATTTTTATGTTTATTTTCTTTCTGGTTCTTCTCATTCTGAATAGAAGCTTAGTGATATGGTTTATGAGGTTAACTGTACGAAAATCTTCACAATCAATTTCTCCTGGTTTTTTTGGTATAGCTATAAATACAGATTTCAGCATATCACAGGGTAAATATCCACTTATGTAACTATCATTCAACATTTGGGTTAATATAACTACTCAAAATTCTCCTATTACTTCTAATTCTTCTGTTGTGATTTCATCTGGCCCAGCTGTTTTTCCTTTCTTCACATTTTTCATACCGTCAGCGACTACTTCATTTAGAATAGGCGAACCTTCTAAGTTACTATCTTCTGTTAATTCTTCCCTTTCTCTATCATATAATTCTCTTACATTCTCATCCCACCTATTCATAATAGCACCTTCTTCCAATAATATCTTTCCTGTTTTTGATTTCAAACATCCTGTATTTATTCTTATTTTTCTCCCCGTGAGCTCACTAATTTGTCTGCGACATATTTTTTGTATTATTAATGGCATTTAATTCATTTTTTTTGGCACTGTTCGTTTAACCAACTTTCTTTTGCCTTCCCACATTTATCTTGTATTTCTTTATTTATCTTAGCGTATTCTTGTTTGTCATTTTTACACTGATTTCTTTTGTCCATCAGCATTAAGATTTCTTCATTCGTCCGTTTTTTCATAGCTATTTAGTTTCTCTCCGGTAATATTTCTTTGCTAGTTTGATGAATGGGGTCCCTTAACACTTCCCATTGTTCATTTATACTCTGTATTTTAGCTATTGCATTGTACCTATTTTTCACATTCACTCTGTATTGTTTTTGAATTTCTTTATCTACTTTCAGAATCTCTTTATTAAGTCTCATGTTCCTAACCATTTTTCCCCTCTTTTTAATCTTACTTTTGTTTGTCCATATAGTGGTACATGATCACTATTACAGTCAGCACCAGGCATTGTCTTTACATTAATTAAAGCATTCCTAAATCTTTTATTAATTAATATGTAGTCAATTGGGTTGCGTATTTTCTTATCAGGGCTTTTCCATGTGTATAGTCATCTTTTATGGTGTTTAAACCATGTGTTTCCAATTATCATATCATTGATATTTGCCCATTCTATTAGCTTTTCGCCTCTTTCATTTCTAGTACCTAAACCATAATTCACGATACAAACCAAATAACATGATGACCCTAGTATGGCGGTATATCGTCCTTCTGTCCAAATGGAAGGTTCTTCAGCAATGAATCGGTTAGTATATTGTATTTTGCCTTTACGCATTTGTCTCCTGCTACTTCATTTATTTTATCATATTAGTTTTTATCATGTTTACCATGTGTCCTTACTGTCCGACAGATTAAGGATTTCCTCTGTGGTCCATTTCTTCTTCGCTGTTTGCCTTGTTTTTCGGTAATATATCTTTGTTTTAGCATTTCCCATTGTCCATCTATACTTTGTAGTGTAGTTATTGCATTGTAACTGTTCCTAACAATAACTCTCTATTAATCATGCATTTATCTGCTCTTAGATTAGCTTTGCTAAGTCTCATATTCTGAAACTTTTTTTTTAAACCTCATTTCAATCTTAACTTTTATGTTCCCACAAAATGGGACGTAGTCGCTGTTACAGGCAGCGCGAGACATTGCATTCACAATTATCAATGCATTACTAAACCTTTTGTTCAATAGTGTAGTCTATTTGGTTGGATCTTTCCCTGTCTGTGCTTTTAGTGTGTAAAAGTGTATCCTATGTTGTTTAAGCAAAGTGTTTTCAGTCACCATACTATTTACTTTTGCCCATTCTATAAGTTTTTCTCCTATTTCGTTTCTTATCAATAAAACATAGCTACCGACTTCATCTTTCATTGGCCGGCAGGCTGTGCTGAATGGGAGGTGCAACCATTGATCCTCGACAATTCGGGACCAGGCGATGTAATCATCTACACGGATGTCTTTGTTCTAAAAGGTGAATGACGTATCTTGGGGTTGGCACAAAGGTTGGTAGACAGTGTTTGGTGCAGGAGAGCCTGGCACATGATACCACAACTTTATGTCTGAAATGGAGGTGAAGAAAGTCACAGCGGCATCCGCTGGCTGGAGAACAAACCAGCACATGCAAATGGTGATTGCAACGGACTCACAAAGTACGCTGAGAACGGTGAAGACAGACATGCTTTGGGCAGAGGGGCAGGTTCCGTTCAGCAATAAAAATAAAGAGCATCTTTTGGACTTTTTCCCCTAGAGAAAAGCTGGTGTGGTGAGAATGGAGCAGGCGGACAGATTGGTTGGATCTGCACTGCTGGGAGGGGTAGTGGTGCGTGATAAGGCAGACGTAGTCGGGGCCCTTAGGGATCGTGTGTGTGTGCAGTGTAGAAGAACAGATAGATAACCACGACCTGGAGAGAATGGTAGCTGCGGGGAGTGACCAGAGAATCTAGTAGAAACTCCGGATTCCGAAGAAAAGCCAGACGGACACATAAACTGACTGCTACTGATAACATTAGTACTTTTCGCAGGCTGTTGTAGATGAGGACGGAGCACGAATGGGAATATCCCGAGCGCTGTGGTGTCGGTTATTGATTTGAACTCTTCTTCAGTTGTTTCGTGTCCTACTTTAGCTTTGAAATCTCCAGTCATTATTTTGATGCAATCTTCAGTTATTCTCCTGCACTGGTCGGCTTTATGGCGAAGGAGTTACGAATTCAATTCGGAATCCCGCATACCGCGTTCAAAACACAGCCTTGCGTTGGTTTCCATACATTGTTATGAGTGCAGGTCGTTCAGAAACCAATGGCAAACTAATGAACGTAAACTTGCCTATGAATCACAAACAGTCAAAAAGTGTTGGAGTTGACTGCGACGTCATGTAAAGGATATGCAACTAACTGTACCATATTGTCTCCCTGCACCATTCGCCCTCTAGTGCTCCACATTGTCTCCCTACACCATTCGCCTCTGTTGTCCTACACCATCTCTGTTCACCATTCTCCCCCTACTGCTTCACATTGTCTTCCTTCCCATACTCCCTCTACTGCTCCACATTGTCTCCCCCCCCCCCCCCCCCCACCATACTCCCTCTACTGCTCCACATTGTCTCCCCTACCATACTCCCTCTACTGCTCCACATTGTCTCCCCCACCATACTCCCTCTACTGCTCCACATTGTCCCCCCCCACCATACTCCCTCTACTGCTCCACATTGTCTTCCCCCACCATACTCCCTCTACTGCTCCACATTGTCTCCCCTACCATACTCCCTCTACTGCTCCACATTGTCTCCCCTACCATAATCCCTCTATGCTCCACATTGTCTTCCTTCCCATACTCCCTCTACTGCTCCACATTGTCTCCCCTACCATACTCCCTCTATGCTCCACATTGTCTTCATTCCCATACTCCCTCTACTGCTCCACATTGTCTCCCCTACCATACTCCCTCTACTGCTCCACATTGTCTCCCCCACCATACCCCCCCCCCTACTGCTCCACATTGTCTTCCCCCACCATACTCCCTCTACTGCTCCACATTGTCTCCCCTACCATACTCCCTCTACTGCTCCACATTGTCTCCCCCACCATACTCCCTCTACTGCTCCACATTGTCTTCCCCCACCATACTCCCTCTACTGCTCCACATTGTCTTCCCCCACCATACTCCCTCTATGCTCCACATTGTCTTCCTCCACCATACTCCCTCTACTGCTTCACATTATCTTCCCCCACCATACTCCCTCTACTGCTCCACATTGTCTCCCCCACCATACTCCCTCTACTGCTCCACATTGTCTTCCCCCACCATACTCCCTCTACTGCTCCACATTGTCTCCCCTACCATACTCCCTCTACTGCTCCACATTGTCTCCCCCCACCATACTCCCTCTACTGCTCCACATTGTCTCCCCCACCATACTCCCTCTACTGCTCCACATTGTCTCCCCCACCATACTCCCTCTACTGCTCCACATTGTCTCCCCCACCATACTCCCTCTACTGCTCCACATTGTCTTCCCCCACCATACTCCCTCTACTGCTCCACATTGTCTCCCCCACCATACTCCCTCTACTGCTCCACATTGTCTTCCCCCACCATACTCCCTCTACTGCTCCACATTGTCTCCCCTACCATACTCCCTCTACTGCTCCACATTGTCTTCCTTCCCATACTCCCTCTACTGTTCCACATTGTCTCCCCTACCATACTCCCTCTATGCTCCACATTGTCTTCCTTCCCATACTCCCTCTACTGCTCCACATTGTCTCCCCTACAATACTCCCTCTACTGCTCCACATTGTCTCCCCCACCATACTCCCTCTACTGCTCCACATTGTCTTCCCCCACCATACCCCTCTACTGCTCCACATTGTCTCCCCCACCATACTCCCTCTACTGCTCCACATTGTCTTCCCCCACCCATACTCCCTCTACTACTCCACATTGTCTTCCCCCACCATACTCCCTCTATGCTCCACATTGTCTTCCCCCACCATACTCCCTCTATTGCTCCACATTGTCTTCCCCACCATACTCCCTCTACTGCTCCACATTGTCTCCCCCCACCATACTCCCTCTACTGCTCCCACATTGTCTTCCCCCACCATACTCCCTCTACTGCTCCACATTGTCTTCCCCCCACCATACTCCCTCTACTGCTCCACATTGTCTTCCCCCACCATACTCCCTCTACTGCTCCACATTGTCTTCCCCCCACCATACTCCCTCTACTTGCTCCACATTGTCTCCCCACCATACTCCTCTACTGCTCCACATTGTCTTCCCCCACCATACTCCCTCTATGCTCCACGTCTTCCCCACCATACTCCTCTACTGCTCCACATGTCTTCCCCCACCATACTCCCTCTACTGCTCCACCATTGTCTCCCCCACCATACTCCCTCTACTGCTCCACATTGTCTTCCCCTACCATACTCCCTCTACTGCTCCACATTGTCTCCCCCTACCATACTCCCTCTACTGCTCCACATTGTCTTCCCCCACCATACTCCCTCTACTGCTCCACATTGTCTTCCCCCACCATACTCCCTCTACTGCTCCACATTGTCTCCCCTACCATACTCCATCTACTGCTCCACATTGTCTCCCCTACCATACTCCCTCTATTGCTCCACATTGTCTTCCCCCACCATACTCCCTCTACTGCTCCATCTTGTCTCCCCCACCATACTCCCTCTATGCTCCACATTGTCTTCCCCCACCATACTCCCTCTACTGCTCCACATTGTCTTCCCCCACCATACTCCCTCTACTGCTCCACATTGTCTCCCCCACCATACTCCCTCTATGCTCCACATTGTCTTCCTTCCCATACTCCCTCTACTGCTCCACATTGTCTCCCCTACCATACTCCCTCTACTGCTTCACATTGTCTCCCCCACCATACTCCCTCTACTGTTCCACATTGTCTCCCCTACCATACTCCCTCTACTGTTCCACATTGTCTCCCCTACCATACTCCCTCCTCCTGCTCCACATTGTCTCCCCTACCATACTCCCTCTACTGCTCCATATTGTCTCCCCCTACCATACTCCCTCTACTGTTCCACATTGTCTCCCCCTACCATACTCCCTCTCCTGCTCCACATCGTCTCCCCCTACCATACTCCCTCTACTGCTCCACATTGTCTCCCCCTACCAAACTCCCTCTACTGCTTCACATTGTCTTCCCCCACCATACTCCCTCTACTGCTCCACATTGTCTCCCCTACCATACTCCCTCTACTGCTCCACATTGTCTTCCTTCCCATACTCCCTCTACTGTTCCACATTGTCTCCCCTACCATACTCCCTCTATGCTCCACATTGTCTTCCTTCCCATACTCCCTCTACTGCTCCACATTGTCTCCCCTACAATACTCCCTCTACTGCTCCACATTGTCTCCCCCACCATACTCCCTCTACTGCTCCACATTGTCTTCCCCCACCATACCCCCTCTACTGCTCCACATTGTCTCCCACCATCATACTCCCTCTACTGCTCCACATTGTCTCCCCCACCATACTCCCTCTACTGCTCCACATTGTCTTCCCCACCATACTCCCTCTACTACTCCACATTGTCTTCCCCCACCATACTCCCTCTATGCTCCACATTGTCTTCCCCCACCATACTCCTCTATTGCTCCACATTGTCTTCCCCACCATACTCCCTCTACGCTCCACATTGTCTCCCCCACCATACTCCCTCTACTGCTCCACATTGTCTTTCCCCACCATACCCCCTCTACTGCTCCACATTGTCTTCCCCCACCATACTCCCTCTACTGCTCCACATTGTCTTCCCCCACCATACTCCCTCTACTCCTCCACATTGTCTTCCCCCACCATACTCCCTCTACTGCTCCACATTGTCTCCCCACCATACTCCCTCTACTGCTCCACATTGTCTTCCCCCACCATACTCCCTCTATGCTCCACGTCTTCCCCCACCATACTCCCTCTACTGCTCCACATTGTCTTCCCCCACCATACTCCCTCTACTGCTCCACAATTGTCTCCCCCACCATACTCCCTCTACTGCTCCACATTGTCTTCCCCCACCATACTCCCTCTACTGCTCCACATTGTCTCCCCTACCATACTCCCTCTACTGCTCCACATTGTCTCCCCTACCATACTCCCTCTACTGCTCCACATTGTCTCCCCCACCATACTCCCTCTACTGCTCCACATTGTCTTCCCCCACCATACTCCTCTACTGCTCCACATTGTCTTCCCCCACTATACTCCCTCTACTGCTCCACATTGTCTCCCCTACCATACTCCCTCTACTGCTCCACATTGTCTCCCCTACCATAACTCCCTCTATTGCTCCACATTGTCTTCCCCCACCATACTCCCTCTACTGCTCCACATTGTCCTCCCCACCATACTCCCTCTATGCTCCACATTGTCTTCCCCCACCATACTCCCTCTACTGCTCCACATTGTCTTCCCCCACCATACTCCCTCTACTGCTCCACATTGTCTCCTCCACCATACTCCCTCTATGCTCCACATTGTCTTCCTTCCCATACTCCCTCTACTGTTCCACATTGTCTCCCCTACCATACTCCCTCTACTGCTTCACATTGTCTCCCCCACCATACTCCCTCTACTGTTACACATTGTCTCCCCTACCATACTCCCTCTACTGTTCCACATTGTCTCCCCTACCATACTCCCTCTCCTGCTCCACATTGTCTCCCTACCATACTCCTCTCCTGCTCCACATTGTCTCCCCTACCATACTCCCTCTACTGTTCCACATTGTCTCCCCTACCATACTCCCTCTCCTGCTCCACATTGTCCTCCCCCTACCATACTCCCTCTACTGCTCCACATTGTCTCCCCCTACCAAACTCCCTCTACTGCTTCACATTGTCTTCCCCCACCATACTCCCTCTATGCTCCACATGTCTTCCCCCACCATACTCCCTCTACTGCTCCACATTGTCTTCCCCCACCATACTCCCTCTACTGCTCCACATTGTCTCCCCCACCATACTCCCTCTACTGCTCCACATTGTCTTCCCCCACCATACTCCCTCTACTGCTCCACATTGTCTCCCCTACCATACTCCCTCTACTGCTCCACATTGTCTCCCCTACCATACTCCCTCTACTGCTCCACATTGTCTCCCCTACCATACTCCCTCTACTGCTCCACATTGTCTCCCCCAACCATACTCCCTCTACTGTTCCACATTGTCTCCCCTACCATACTCCCTCTACTGTTCTACATTGTCTCCCCTACCATACTCCCTCTACTGCTCCACATTGTCTCCCCCTACCAAACTCCCTCTACTGCTTCACATTGTCTTCCCCCACCATACTCCCTCTATGCTCCACATGTCTTCCCCCACCATACTCCCTCTACTGCTCCACATTGTCTTCCCCCACCATACTCCCTCTACTGCTCCACATTGTCTCCCCCACCATACCCCCTCTACTGCTCCACATTGTCTTCCCCCACCATACTCCCTCTACTGCTCCACATTGTCTCCCCTACCATACTCCCTCTACTGCTCCACATTGTCTCCCCTACCATACTCCCTCTACTGCTCCACATTGTCTCCCCTACCATACTCCCTCTACTGCTTCACATTGTCTCCCCCACCATACTCCCTCTACTGTTCCACATTGTCTCCCCTACCATACTCCCTCTACTGTTCCACATTGTCTCCCCTACCATACTCCCTCTCCTGCTCCACATTGTCTCCCCTACCATACTCCCTCTACTGTTCCACATTGTCTCCCCCTACCATACTCCCTCTACTGCTCCACATTGTCTCCCCTACCATACTCCCTCTCCTGCTCCACATTGTCTCCCCTACCATACTCCCTCTACTGCTCCACATTGTCTCCCCCTACCAAACTCCCTCTCCTGCTCCACATTGTCTCCCCTACCATACTCCCTCTCCTGCTCCACATTGTCTCCCCTACCATACTCCCTCTACTGTTCCACATTGTCTCCCCTACCATACTCCCTCTCCTGCTCCACATTGTCTCCCCCTAACCATACTCCCTCTACTGCTCCACATTGTCTCCTCCCCTACCAAACTCCCCCTACTGCTTCACATTGTCTTCCCCCACCATACTCCCTCTATGCTCCACATGTCTTCCCCCACCATACTCCCTCTACTGCTCCACATTGTCTTCCCCCAACATACTCCCTCCACGTGCTCCACATTGTCTCCCCCACCATACTCCCTCTACTTGCTCCACATTGTCTTTCCCCCACCATACTCACCTCTACTGCTCCACATTGTCTCCCCTACCATACTCCCTCTACTGCTCCACATTGTCTCCCCTACCATACTCCCTCTACTGCTCCACATTGTCTCCCCCACCATACTCCCTCTACTGCTCCACATTGTCTTCCCCCACCATACTCCCTCTACTGGCTCCACATTGTCTTTCCCCCACCATACTCCCTCTACTGCTCCACATTGTCTCCCCTACCATACTCCCTCTACTGCTCCACATTGTCTCCCCTACCATACTCCCTCTATTGCTCCACATTGTCTTCCCCCACCATACTCCCTCTACTCTGCTCCACATTTGTCTCCCCCACCATACTCCCTCTATGCTCCACATTGTCTTCCCCCACCATACTCCCTCTACTGCTCCACATTGTCTTCCCCCACCATACTCCCTCTACTGCTCCACATTGTCTCCTCCACCATACTCCCTCTATGCTCCACATTGTCTTCCTTCCCATACTCCCTCTACTGTTCCACATTGTCTCCCCTACCATACTCCCTCTACTGCTTCACATTGTCTCCCCCACCATACTCCCTCTACTGTTACACATTGTCTCCCCTACCATACTCCCTCTACTGTTCCACATTGTCTCCCCTACCATACTCCCTCTCCTGCTCCACATTGTCTCCCCTACCATACTCCCTCTCCTGCTCCACATTGTCTCCCCTACCATACTCCCTCTACTGTTCCACATTGTCTCCCCTACCATACTCCCTCTCCTGCTCCACATTGTCTCCCCCTACCATACTCCCTCTACTGCTCCACATTGTCTCCCCCTACCAAACTCCCCCTACTGCTTCACATTGTCTTCCCCCACCATACTCCCTCTATGCTCCACATGTCTTCCCCCACCATACTCCCTCTACTGCTCCACATTGTCTTCCCCCACCATACTCCCTCTACTACTCCACATTGTCTCCCCCACCATACTCCCTCTACTGCTCCACATTGTCTTCCCCCACCATACTCCCTCTACTGCTCCACATTGTCTCCCCTACCATACTCCCTCTACTGCTCCACATTGTCTCCCCTACCATACTCCCTCTACTGCTCCACATTGTCTCCCCTACCATACTCCCTCTACTGCTTCACATTGTCTCCCCCACCATACTCCCTCTACTGTTCCACATTGTCTCCCCTACCATACTCCCTCTACTGTTCTACATTGTCTCCCCTACCATACTCCCTCTACTGCTCCACATTGTCCTCCCCCTACCAACTCCCTCTACTGCTTCACATTGTCTTCCCCCACCATACTCCCTCTATGCTCCACATGTCTTCCCCCACCATACTCCCTCTACTGCTCCACATTGTCTTCCCCCACCATACTCCCTCTACTGCTCCACATTGTCTCCCCCACCATACTCCCTCTACTGCTCCACATTGTCTTCCCCCACCATACTCCATCTACTGCTCCACATTGTCTCCCTACCATACTCCCTCTACTGCTCCACATTGTCTCCCCTACCATACTCCCTCTACTGCTCCACATTGTCTCCCCTACCATACTCCCTCTACTGCTTCACATTGTCTCCCCCACCATACTCCCTCTACTGTTCCACATTGTCTCCCCTACCATACTCCCTCTACTGTTCCACATTGTCTCCCCTACCATACTCCCTCTCCTGCTCCACATTGTCTCCCCTACCATACTCCCTCTACTGTTCCACATTGTCTCCCCCTACCATACTCCCTCTACTGCTCCACATTGTCTCCCCTACCATACTCCCTCTCCTGCTCCACATTGTCTCCCCTACCATACTCCCTCTACTGCTCCACATTGTCTCCCCTACCATACTCCCTCTCCTGCTCCACATTGTCTCCCCCTACCATATTCCCTCTACTGCTCCACATTGTCTCCCCCTACCATACTCCCTCTACTGCTTCACATTGTCTCTTTCACCATTCTCCCACTCTTCGACATTGTCTCCTGGAGCCCATTCTCTCTCAGACTGCCACATTGTTTACTAAACAATCACATACACATCTCGCTATTTATTATTGTTATTCCACCAGTTCTTGTTGGCGGTCACAGTATTTTAACAATGACTACACAATGTATGTGTACATGGCATGTGTTGTTCTGTTGCCGTGTACTTCCCACAACTTGCCTTCTGTGCTGTGCTCGTGTCGTTCTCAGAGCTGTAACATTTACATTGGCCTTCTTGCCATGTCACGTCTGGGGCATAGTGCTCTTTCTCGCTATGAATAAATTAATATGACAGACAGACAGACAGACAGACAGACAGACAGACAGACAGACAGACAGACGGGTGGTGGTTTGGTAGACAGAAAGCCAGCCAGCCAGACAGACAGACATGAATGCAGGTTAGGTAGGTAGGTAGGGTGGGTGGGTAGACGGACGGACGGGTAGGCAGAGAGACAGACAAAGAGATAGGTGGAATGATGGGTGAGTGAAATGACGGATAGATAGTTAGATTAAATTAGATTGGATTATACAGAAACTTCACACAAATTCGATTCACAGTTTGACGAGGCATGTGAAGTATTACGGTATAACCGCTGCCACTATCTCAGCTGTCAACCGCGATACGTTTACCGCCATTCACTCAACATAAGCGTAGATTACAACACTCAAGTTGGTCTCAATTGGGGCTAGGTCACGGGTAGAGGGTATCAGGAACAATAAACAATGTTCAAATTGGGTTCATTTACCACAGAAACTGAACTCTTGTTGCACTACAACGAGCCACGTAACATGGTCTTGTTTCAAGAAGATCCTCTACAAGACAGTTTCCACAACAACAAAAATGTTCCGGGAATTGTATTCTTGTTTGAATGATTGATTCAGTCTCGAAAGTGACAGTTGTATTTTGTGGCAAGACCTTGGCGAAACAATGTTGTTTATGTAACTTTCGCGTTAGCGCTCCGAGCGAAGTGACAGAAGGATTGTGTGTGCTTTATGCAGGCAGCATCGTCAGAGTTGAAAATGTCCTTGACAGCAAGTACAGGACCCTTTCCACACCGTGAGGCTTCTGGTTGTATGGTACTAGGTTCATATGTTTATGGATCAAATTGGCAAGACGCGAAGTCGGTTAGTGTGTGACACAATCGTGTGTAAGATATATATGTATATAAGAATGTGCAAACCATTTATGACTGCACTTACAACTCCCCTTATCTAGCAACAAAATGACTGCATGTATCCCATATGTGTATCAGTCCTCCAATATTTGCGTTACAGAAGTCTTGAGGATGCTGCCTTAACCACATTCGCACCACATGCTTAACCTGTTCGTCAACAGCAAGTCGTCCATACACTTATCCACTCAGTTGTGTACCGCTCTTATGACACACATTTGTCGACATGCTGCCTTGATGAAGTTATCTACATTGCCCTTCCACCTTCCCTCTTTGCTTTTAATTTTTGTTTTGGTTCGCTCGCTTAGAACTCGAACGTACTTCCACACAAGTGCTCCCAGTAGTGAGTGCACTGGACTGATTTTGCTTGTGGGTTAGTTAACTTTCACAATTACCAGTATCCCCCACGATCAGTCGATCCCTCGCGACCACCAGAAACAGTTTAAAAGTGTTAAAACTATCAGCCACGCCTACCTTATCGATGTTGTTAGTGTTGCCTTCATTGTTGAAGTTGTCTACATTGCAGATGTATCCATGTGTTGAAGTTGTCCACATTGCTGATGTATCCATGTGTTGAAGTTGTCCACATTGCTGATGTATCCATGTGTTGAAGTTGTCCACATTGCAGATGTATCCATGTGTTGCAGTTGTCTACATTGCTGATGTATCCATGTGTTGAAGTTGTCTACATTGCTGATGTATTCATGTGTTGAAGTTGTCCACATTGCAGATGTATCCATGTGTTGCAGTTGTCTACATTGGTGATGTATCCATGTGTTGCAGTTGTCTACATTGCTGATGTATCCATGTGTTGAAGTTGTCCACATTGCTGATGTATCCATGTGTTGAAGTTGTCCACATTGCAGATGTATCTATGTGTTGAAGTTGTCTACATTGCTGATGTATCCATGTGTTGAAGTTGTCCACATTGCTGATGTATCCATGTGTTGAAGTTGTCCACATTGCTGATGTATCCATGTGTTGAAGTTGTCTACTTTGGTGATGTATGCGTGTGTTGTGTTCTCTACATTGTTGTCACAGCGGTTAATGATTTTAAAAACCTGACTGCTTACGATATTATGCCTTGACTAGAACGTTTTTCTTCTTCTTCTTCTTCTTCTTCTTCTTCTTCTTCTTCTTCTTCTTCTTCTTCTTCTTCTTCTTCTTCTTCTTCTTCTTCTTCTTCTTCTTCTTCTTCTTCTTCTTCTGCTGCTCTTCTTCATCTTTCTCTTCCTCGTCGTCTTACTCCTCCTCCTCTTTTTTCTTCTTCTCCGTCTTCTTCTTTTCCCAATGTAGCATAGGCCCTCAGCAATCTCGCACCAAGCCCTGTGTAGGCTTGTTCATGCTTGGTTGAATTTGTCAACTGACGTTTTCAGCGTGGTGTGGTAGTCAGTCATGCTCCAACCCTCCATAGTCACCTCTGCTGTCATACATTGTACTAGAGTGTTACTGTTCTTTGCCTCCGCTGTGGGCCCCGACAACCCCAGCACCACCAGGCCTGAGAAGAAGTAAACTAGAACACGTGGTGACAACTGGTAGGATTGGGAGGGGGGGGGACAAGTGGAAAGCAGAGAAGTAAATACCAACCCCTACATCGGTCAGTTGCACTAAAATGTTGACTTCTCGTCCTTGACTTAGGGACATTAACTACAAATGCCTCAGAAGTCGGAGTGGGTTCAACTGATGGCGAGGAGCACTTGTAATGTGGAAAGCTAATCCACAAGCAAACATCAGTCTAGTAGTAGCAGGTGTATTGACTACGTGTAGTAAGTAGCACATGTATGGACTACGTGTAGTAGCACATGTATGGACTACGTGTAGTAAGTAGCACATGTATGGACTACGTGTAGTAAGTAGCAGGTGTATGGACTACGTGTAGTAAGTAGCACGTGTATGGACTACGTGTAGTAAGTAGCACATGTATGGACTACGCTTGAGTTTAAAGCCAACTAATGCAAAACAAAAACAAGAAAACATGTAACGTTGTTTTCTCTTGGCTTTCATCTCATCTCATCTGGTTCCTCTTGTATCTTGTGGTGTCGAGGTAAAAGTATAAACAGCGGGAGAGTGCCCGTTTATGGGATTCATATACTTAGCACTCCTAGTTAGTCAGCTAGTCGCAGTTCCAACTTCACGGCGAAGGGTTGCCTCATTATGCTCCGTTCCTGTGCCAGTGATTATGACACAAAATGCTCCTCACTGCCTCATGTGAAAAGTGGAAAAGCATTCCTGTCCTCAACTATTCCTCCCATGCACATCCCAGTATATCCACGACGCATTAGCATAAACACGACACTGCCAGCACGAAGACATCTACCAGGTACACACCAGATGTAATGTATCAGACGACAAACCTTTCCTTGGCAGACATTACAATTTATGCAAAGACATGTACACAAACATTAGCAGCGGGGAGGAACAGCGTGTGTCCGATATCTTCCCGACACCCGTGCTTTCTACGACAGTTGTCTTTGCTAATGTCAGGTTAACTCTTCCTGGATCTAGACTCCGGGTTCCCTGCAAGTTGATCGCCACTAATGTTTTCCCTGTTCCCCTCGCTCGCTTTGAACTTATGCTTAGTCCACAGTTGTGTCACTATTAATATCAGTTGCTATTTGCTACTACTAGAGAGTGCACTTAACTGATGTTTGTGTGTGAGTTAACTTTTCCTATTACTAGTGTCTCTCGCTATCAGGCGAACCCAATCCGAGTTCTCATGTACTGTGTCAACGTCTCATACACACACAGGCATTCTTAGTTCCTTCACATGCATTCAAGAATATTTAACCTCGCATGTGGAATCAAACATTTATTTACAGAACTTCAATATCATCAAGATGCGCACATAGGGCTGTTAATTCAATACATCATCTTAATAACAGAACTGCTATTTAATAAACAGTCGTAGCAATCAGGCAATCACAAAACCCTGCACTCAATACTCGCTATCTTTAACATGACAACGCTAGTTCGCACTCTCGCAAAGACCATACACTCGCTTCTCGAACACAAGCGTCCTTCCCCTAAAACGTCCAGTCCAAGTCTGCGTCTCCTCACACTGGCCTGTTGGTCACGTGGTACTGGACCCCGTGTGTCTCGGGCAGTCGGGCTGTCTCAACAGTCCCGTGGTACTGCTGTCCGTTCGTGTTGTGTCGGGTCCTTCAGTGCAAGGCTGTCCGGTCAATCCAGGACGGAGTCCCGTAGACTTGTGTCCCCTTAATAGCTGGGTCTTGTCCTGTCTAAGTCCTGTCTATGACATCTCTGTGTCCCTGCCTATGTCCTGTCTCTGATATCTCTATTGTCCTGTAGATGTCCTGTCTATGACATCTCTGCGTCCCTACCTATGTCCTGTCTCTCATATCTCTGTTGTCCTGTAGATGTTCCGTCGATGACATCTCTGCATTCCTGCCTGTGTCCTGTCTCTAATATGTCCCTTGTCCTGTATATGTCCTGTTTCTATTTCCCAACACACTGACATACTGTAATTTACGTCCCTAAGTCAAGGACGAGAAGTCAACATTTAAGTGGACATTTATGTACATGTAATTTACGTCCTCCAGTCAAAGACGAGAGCTCAACGTTTAAGTTGACGTTTATGTACTTCTAATGTACGTCCCTAAGTCAAGGACGAGAAGTCAACATTTACGTCCACATGACCGGTGTGTGGCTTGAACCCACGACCCCACCTTTAGTGCACCGGAAGTTTAATCACGCGCGCTTTAATTCTGTCTGTCACGTCAACCTGGGTCGTTCCTCCCTGCCATGTCTGTCCACACTCCATATTTGTGGATTCTGATCCCTGTTAGGCCTGCCCAGTGAAGACACCATTGTGTTTGCGGTGTCGAGTTGGTCAAGCGTCGAGGTACACTTTGTTTCTGCGTTGTCGTCATTTGGAGGTGGCAGGTTCGAATCTCGGTGTAGAAACTATATCTTTCAATTTTTGTGTTGTGTGGTGTGTCTTCTAATCTCTGCTTCTTTCTTTTATTTCTATGAGCGCCATGTGTCTTCTAATCTCTGTTTTTTTCTTTTATTTCTATGAGCGCCATGTGTCTTCTAATCTCTGTTTCTTTCTTTTATTTCTATGAGCGCCATGTGTCTTCTAATCTCTGTTTCTTTCTTTTATTTCTATGAGCGCCATGTGTCTTCTAATCTCTGTTTCTTTCTTTTATTTCTGAGAGCGCCATGTGTTTTCTAATCTCTGTTTCTTTCTTTTATTTCTATGAGCGCCGTGTGTCTTCTAATCTCGGCTTCTTTCTTCTATTTCTATGAGCGCCATGTGTCTTCTAATCTCTGTTTCTTTCTTTTATTTCTGAGAGCGCCATGTGTTTTCTAATCTCTGTTTCTTTCTTTTATTTCTATGAGCGCCGTGTGTCTTCTAATCTCTATTTCTTTCTTTTATTTCTATGAGCGCCATGTGTCTTCTAATCTCTGTTTCTTTCTTTTATTTCTATGAGCGCCATGTGTCTTCTAATCTCGGCTTCTTTCTTTTATTTCTATGAGCGCCATGTGTCTTCTAATCTCTGTTTCTTTCTTTTATTTCTATGAGCGCCCTGTGTCTTCTAATCTCTGCTTCTCTCTTTTATTTCTATGAGCGCCATGTGTCTTCTAATCTCGGCTTCTTTCTTTTATTTCTATGAGCGCCATGTGTCTTCTAATCTCGGCTTCTTTCTTTTATTTCTATGAGCGCCATGTGTCTTATAATCTCTGTTTCTTTCTTTTATTTCTATGAGCGCCATGTGTTTTCTAATCTCTGTTTCTTTCTTTTACTTCTATGAGAGCCATGTGTCTTCTAATCTCTGTTTCTTTCTTTTACTTCTATGAGCGCCATGTGTCTTCTAATCTCTGTTTCTTTCTTTTATTTCTATCAGCGCCATGTGTCTTCTAATCTCGGCTTCTTTCTTTTATTTCTATGAGCGCCGTGTGTCTTCTAATCTCTGTTTCTTTCTTTTATTTCTATGAGCGCCATGTGTCTTCTAATCTCTGTTTCTTTCTTTTATTTCTATCAGCTCCATGTGTCTTCTAATCTCGGCTTCTTTCTTTTATTTCTATGAGCGCCATGTGTCTTATAATCTCTGTTTCTTTCTTTTAGTTCTATGAGCGCCATGTGTCTTATAATCTCTATTTCTTTCTTTTATTTCTATGAGCGCCATGTGTCTTCTAATCTCTGTTTCTTTCTTTTATTTCTATGAGCGCCATGTGTTTTCTAATCTCTGTTTCTTTCTTTTACTTCTATGAGAGCCATGTGTCTTCTAATCTCTGTTTCTTTCTTTTACTTCTATGAGCGCCATGTGTCTTCTAATCTCTGTTCTTCTTTTTATTTCTATCAGCGCCATGTGTCTTCTAATCTCGGCTTCTTTCTTTTATTTCTATGAGCGCCATGTGTCTTCTAATCTCTGTTTCTTTCTTTTACTTCTATGAGCGCCATGTGTCTTCTAATCTCGGCTTCTTTCTTTTATTTCTATGAGCGCCATGTGCCCTCTAATCTCTGCTTCTTTCTTTTACTTCTATGAGCGCCATGTGTCTTCTAATCTCGGCTTATGTCTTTTACTTCTATGAGCGCCATGTGTCTTCTAATCTCGGCTTATGTCTTTTACTTCTATGAGCGCCATGTGTCTTCTAATCTCGGCTTATGTCTTTTACTTCTATGAGCGCCAACATTCTTCTTTCTTCTTTGTTCACATTCAATCGTCAATATGAACGAATGCAACGAAAGGAGCAGTCAACTTCAGCTTGTTGACCCCTCCATAGAGACAGAGTTGGTGTAGGCAGAAATACTTTTCTCTGGTCTGCATATGTTGGGCACTCCTGTAGCACATATGTGGCTGTCATTTTACCAAGTTCACAGTTATATTCATAATTATTTCATCTTTAGTTTATTATATGGAGAAGTAGATTGAAATATCGTTAAATATGTCGTATTTTATTGTGGCAAAATGGAAAATATACTGACTAATAAAACGTTGTCAATTGCAACTAGAAAAAGATTCTTGAAGTGCTACATAGAAACTGTACCTTCGTATTGATGTGAAGCGTGGACAAGCTGAAAAACATCTAATGGCAGTGGAAATGTGGTTTCTGAGGAAAATGCAAAGAATACTATGGACAGACAGAAAAACCAATGAGCAAATTCCACAAGAGGCAAATGAAAACCGCAAGCTGATTAGAGAAATTAGATGTATACAGTTAAATGTTTGGGCATGTTATGAGAAAAAATAAACTAAATAACTTGGTGACAATTGGCAAAATTGGGGGGAAAAGAACAAATGGAAGGCATATAAGTAAATATATGTAAGGCATGGCCACATGGCATGGTCGGGGCTATAACACAGAGCTGATCCACGACTCTGGTGATCAAGATGGCGAAACATGACTGCCCACGCTTACCGGCATGGCACATGACAATGATGATTTTGTTGTGCTAAGTTTGAAGATTGTTGCTTGTTCTTTTCGGCTGCCTTGATAATATGCATCATTTTATCTGGTGACCTGTATACTCTTATTTCATTTGGTTCTCTAAATGCTTCTTATAATTTGTAGTCTCTGTGGCGAAGTGGTCAAGCCGTTTGACTCGTGCTCCGAAGGTTGTGGGTTCGATTCCGGGCCGCGTCCTTCGGTTTACAAGTTAAATGTTTCGGAGACTCCTGTGGGTCGTCGCTAAAAGCTACGGAGTTCGTGCTATGTGCTACGCTTTCCGTGCTGCGGAAAGAGACCGAGCCAAATGGGATAAAACCCGGTGCAATGAAGTCGACCCTGTCGACTTTTAAGCGACTTATTTTTAATGCTTCTTATAAATTTCTTGCCCTCATCATAAGGCCGAGGCAAACTTCCACCTTCATGTGCCAATCTGCCGGCTTTTTCATGTCCAGGCAAGTTGCAATGTGACGGGATCCATTGCATTACAACCCTTTTGGATTTCTGGCATAGCTCATGTGGTGGTGCCCTTATGTCAGCTAGTTCTGTGCTGTTTCTGCTGTTCACTATAGAAACAACTGACTTCGCATCTGTAAAGGAGCTTTTTGTTTCTCTGCATTTCTCCCTGTCAACATTTCTACAGCCGACTCTCTGGCGAAGGTGTTACGGACACAATACGTAACCCCACATACCGCGCACGAAACACAGCTGTGGGCGATTTGGAAGCAGACCTCCTTGCGTTGGTTTTCATGCAATGGTATGCGTGTCGGTCGTTCAGAAAGCAATGGCAAACTTCTGAACGCCAGCTACTTGCTAAGAAATCACAAAGAGACAAAAATGATGGGGTTGACATGGACGTTCTGTATAGGATATGCAACTAAAACAAACATAACGAAAAAAAAAATTCTGCAGCAGTTTTCAAGGCCTCTCTCTAGATTTCCAAGTCAAGGAATACTGGTAAAGGTGTTTATGTGTTGTTTTAATGAATGTCTACACGGGATCCCAACAACCGATGTCCCTAATTAGTGGAGTGTGGTCCACCAACAATTCTTCTTAGTGGGCTACCAGATTTATACGTTCGTGAGTGAGATTACATTTGGATCTGTTCCGTAAGTGTCGTGGTTATACCGCGCTGAAACAACGCTATCTGGTTAAAAATGTCGTCTCGTCTTTATACCGTCGGTTTGTGTGCTGAAACTATAGCATGTGGTTACAAATGTCGCCGTTATACCGTCTGTGTGTGTGCTAAAACAACAGTGTGTGGTTACAAATATCGCCATTATACCGTCTGTTTGTACGCTAAAACAACAGTGTGTGGTTACAAATGTCGCCGTTATAACCGTCTGTTTGTATGCTGAAACAACAGTGTATGGTTACAAATGTCGCCGTTATACCGTCTGTTTGTGTGCTGAAACAACAGTGTATGGTTACAAATGTCGCCGTTATAACCGTCTGTTCGTGTGCTGAAACAACAGTGTATGGTTACAAATGTCGCCGTTATACCGTCTGTTTGTACGCTGAAACAACAGTGTATGGTTACAAATGTCGCCGTTATAACCGTCTGTTTGTCCGCTGAAACAACAGTGTACGGTTACAAATGTCGCCGTTATAACCGTCTGTTTGTACGCTGAAACAACAGTGTACGGTTACAAATGTCGCCTGTTATAACCGTGTGTTTGTACGCTGAAACAACAGTGTATGGTTACAAATGTCGCCGTTATAACCGTCTGTTCGTGTGCTGAAACAACAATGTATAGTTACAAATATCGCCGTTATAACCGTCTGTTTGTGTGCTGAAACAATAGTATGTGGTTGCAAATGTCGTCGTTATAACCGTCTGTTTGTACGCTGAAAAAACAATGTATGGTTACAAATGTCGCCGTTATACCGTCTGTTTGTGTGCTGAAACAATAGTATGTGGTTGCAAATGTCGCCTGTTATAACCATCTGTTTGTGTGCTGGAACAACAGTGTGTTGTTACAAATGTGCACACCAGCGCGTGCTGACGTAGTTGACTAGTTGTGCGGGTATTTTGATCTGGCGTCCTAGCCGAGCCTCGAACTGTTTTCTGAGGCGGAATTGGGGGGGGGGGGGGGCGTTAGGGGTTACTGTGGTAATATTAATAGGACATGTCAGCAGGAACGTTTCCAATTTATGTCTGTCTGTCTGTCTGTGTACCCACATACCTACCTACTCATCTGTAGGTCTGTCTATCAGCACACCTAGTCAGCTATTTGTCAGCTTGTCTGATACACACCTACCTATCTATTCGTCCTTTCACCCGGGCCCATGTACCCTCATACCCTCTCACCTATCCATTTATCTACCCGTTTTCTCTCTATCTGTCTGTCACTCCCTCTATTTTTTTTCTCTTCCTTTATGTAAAGAACTAATTCCCTGGCCCATTCCAAACACATAGATTCCTTATTGACACGTTTTTAAAACAAACAGATTCCTTATTAACACATCTTTAAAACGTGTCTTTGTTTTCGCAACCTACCCCAGCACGCAAAAACACCCAACACACTACGCCTCAAATAAAATGGGCACATTAGCATTAATATCTGTCTGGTGTTGTCTGACTTGCAAGTCGTGTTCCAATTGTCAACACACTGGTATTGCAAAAATGTTGGATAAAAAGCTGTCTCACTTCGTTTCATTTCAAGGTTCGCCTTTCATGGCTGTGTCGAGCAGCCACAATGTTGAGACAGAGAATTTAGACGAAATTTAGATTTCCATATCTAGACACGATGTTGTTCCTCTTGTAAAATGCGGTGCTGAGGTGAAGTATAAACAACAGGAGAGTACCCGTTTATGGTCTTCATGTATGGAGATTACCATGGACTCTGTTATCCTCTCTGCCCATCTTTTCTTGCATTCGTTTGGATTGTACATCATTTCTGGTTGTGATATACAGTTAGTTGGTAATCTAGCATTCTAGCTATATGGCCTTTCACTTGCTGTTTTTTGATGAAATATAGCGCTGCAATATCCCCCACTTTAGGTTCTGATTTCTCCAATTCTGATTTTCTCTCTCTTCGTATCGAGTTGAGTATTCTTCTCAGGAATTTCATTTTCGTTGCTGTAATTTGTCTTTTTTTTTTGGGGGGGGGGGGGGGGGGGGAAGATTGTGTTGTAGAGTGTTCTTTTTTATATTAACAATATCTGTTGATACGTGTATGTTCTTTAGTATTTGTGCCATTTGTCCAATAAGTTGGTTTGGCTTTTGCGCAAGCACTATATTAAGACTTAGAATATAGTTTATTGATTCATTCAGAAGCATGTCCCTTACAGAACTTCGCTCCAATAACAACATTACGGAAAACTACTCGGTCATAAGCAAGATGTCCCGCGTCCAATACACCCATCTGGAGATCATCTGCCACATCCTGCACCCATCGTCTCTTTGGCATTCCTCTTCCTCTCCTCCCGAGCATATAACCCTCCATTATTGTTCTCTCCAAATTTGCATGACGTTTAAAGTGACCAAAATATTTCGATTTTCTTCGTTTTATTGTCTTTAGTAGCCAACCTTCTTCAATATTTAAATCTTGTCGTGTAGCTGCATTTGTTCATTTCTGTACCGAAGATATCCTTAGAACCCGTCTATAACATTTATATTCAAAGGCATTTATGCGCTGTTCAGTTACAATACAAAATGTAAGCTCTATGTTAAGTGCTCAGAATATAGTTTCAATACAAAGTGTAAGCATTATATTAAGACTCGGAACATAGTTACAGTACCAAATATAAGCACAATACTCACATTCAGAATATAGTTACAATACAGAATGCAAGCTCTGTCTTAAGACTTGGAATACAGTTACAATACAACATGTAAGCTCTATTTTAAGATTCAGAATATTGTTACAATACAGAATGTAAGCACTATGTTAAGTGCTAAAAATATAGTTACAATACAAAATGTAACATGCATAAATATCAATTGGGGGAACCGCTGAGGGCCCAAAATTCATACGTTCATAAA